>SNRZ01000054.1:0-12500 GCA_008729115.1 Dirofilaria repens
GATGTATTCCATATCATTGTCAATTTATTGTTTAGGTACAATTGTCCATCTAAAGTAAATATTTGAATAAGCGTAAATAACAGCATACCCGCATTACTACAACTATAATTATAATTAATGGGAATTGTTCTTAGAAGAGCTGAATATATCGTGATAATCAAAAAAATTATCACTAGCATTTTGGGAATTGAAAAGTTAATCTCTTTGAGAGAGTCTAAACTTTTTTTATCAATTAATTTATAAATTTCATGTTTCAGAAAACTTTTAAATATTCGCTTTATACTTCATATATACATTTATTTTATACTATTTTAAATGTTAATTTTTTCATGAAGAACTTTAGCATTAGCAATATTTTGAAAAAATTATTCAAAAAAACATTAACTAAAGAATAAATAAAATTAAAATATTTTTACGTTTATAATTTTCTGGAATTAGTCAATGGAAATTAAGTAATTATATGACATAATTTCATGGCAAAAGAATTTATCTCTTTAATAGCAAATTAGAAAGATGAAATGGACGAAATACCTAAACTCTAATAATTAAGGTGCATATTTGAGAATGTAACAGACAGCAAAATAATTCATTTGCTTTTCGATATACTAAACAATTCATACATTAAAGATTAAAAATCGAAATTTTTGAAATCAAAAAAAACAGTTATCAAATTTAGCAAAATAAGTTTGATAAAACTTATGTCTGCTCAAAACTTTCAAATAACTTATTGATGATAACGATTATTTAGTCTGACAAGATGAAATGCTATAAGAGATGGACTATAATCAAATTCAAAAATTACTGTTTATTTTATTCAGCATTTCTAGGTCATTCAATTAATATTTTCATGAATGAAAAATTAGCTATCATTTTTCTTTATTTTTTTTTAACAAGAAAAATCATTTCAACTGGTATGACCAGTTTTTTACAAATTAATTTTACCGAAAATGATTGTATAGTTTGAGTGTCATGGAGAAATATCTAATGACCTGTTTTACATGATAATATGGTCTGTAACTTGTTTCTTCTCATCAATTCAGGAGAAATTTTTTTTTTTTTATTTTAGAAAAGACAAATATGATATTGCATATTTCCAAGTTTCTAGCAATTGAGACTAACAAATAGTATCGTAGAAATAATACGACATCAATTGGATAAGAGCAAGATTCGGATAACCATCATTCATAATCCAATAACTACTACTTAATATAATCATTTCCCATTGTACAATGAGAAACCGTAAATTAATTGAGAATATCAAAAACGATATTTAACAAAAAAACTAAAAAAGTATAATATTAATACTGTATCTATCTTTTTTTTGACAATGGAATATCTGATATTAAAAGATATCTGATAAGATATTCAGTTGATATTTATGTGTCTAGTCTTAAATAAAAACATTTTACTAGTAATTTAATTAATAAAATGGATTACTTTATAAATATAAACTATAAGATAGTACAATATATCATCGAACATATCACTATCTATAATGAATATGAAGAAGGGAAGAAAAAGAAGGAATACTATGGAAGACGAATTGATGAAATAAAATTATTTTATAGATATATGGCAAAAAAGAAATTTAAAAGTTCAGTAGAATGATGAAATTAAAAACGTTGCAGCAACCAAAACAGAAATATCAATTGTTTCTGGCAGGACAAAAAGAGGAATGAAATTTTTTGAAATTTAAATTCCATGGAAGTTTAAGAAATTAACAGAATCTGGCATATAAAATTCTTTTTGCTTGAGTCATAATTCATCATGATAAATAAAATCAATTTATCACTAATACAGCAAAATATTTAAATGTAAAAATAGTAAAATTACATTAGGAAATTTGATATCATAATGATTTTATTGATTACTATCAGCAACAAGATCAATATATAATAGTATCACTAGTTTAGGTTATAACAAATAGAACATTTTTGCATACGATTATAAATGCATGTATACTTGCAGTTTAAATATAATGGAAGAATATAATCATGATTATGGTAAAATAATCACATGTCATCAATATTGTCATCAGAAATGATAATAATGATGGAAAGTGAGAGTAATATCAATAACAATAATGATAATATTTATCACATATTTATCTAGTATTTTTAATAAACTATAAAGACTGGATTTCATCCTATTCTAAGATATAATGATTTCATAAAACTATCTGTTAAAGTAATATTTTAGTAATATTTATTTTTTTTGCTAATATTTTAGAATCCATCATAATTATTATTCATTGAAAAAACAGATTGCATTAATCAAAACACACATAATATCATAGAGTATTCAAGAAGATTGCTGCATAGATAAATTTAATTATAAGTCAAACTTTGTAAAGGATCAACTCTCTGTCAACAAGAATGATCATCGTAAAAAATTTCATAAACGAGAAATGATAAAATAATGATTAGTTATTGTGTGTGGAATAAACAATCATAAATGAAATGATCAGAGATTTGCTGCTCACAAAATTTTATTATTTAGTGAAAATATGCTACATAATAAAATATCATCACTTGTGACACAGATTAAACATGTATTTTGTGACATTATTGAATTGACGAGAATGATACAATTGTTGGAATGCAATAAACACAGAAAGTAAACTTTTAAAAAAATAAATCATAGAAGTTAGCTCTTTGAAGTTAGAAGTTAGCTCTTTCAAGTTTTTCCTTTTTTTAAATTCTCAAATACAATTAAATAATATAAATTGAAGAAACTGAAATGGAATTAAGTTTGGTGATAGTCCAGTTTGGTGATAGTCCAATAGATGATATAGATAGATAGTAATTTGACTTAATTATAAAGCTAATAAAATATAGCTAAAACAGATGCTACAAAAAAACTATGCTATAAAAAATCTATGATCTAGAAGAATGAAATGAATTAGTAGCAATAGTTGTATATTGATAACCGCGCGATTTTCATTTCAAATATTCTCCACCCTTCTTTCATTCCTTTAGAAAATCAGCATTACTTACTATTGTATTATTTTCTATTGTGAAAATTTCTTTCATATCAAAAAGCTATGTCTGTCTCCTCCTGTGATACATTCATTCTCTTTATTTTTCTAACTAAACCCGTCCCTTTTCTCGAAACCTGTCCTTTTTCTCGAATCTTCCACCTCCATTCATCTATTCTTTTCATTCATATTTTTCAATTCATTTCATTCATAGCATAACTTCCGATAGATATTCAATGAGCTGTAAGCTATCTAGCTATTTTTCATTCAATTGTTCCGACTATCTATCTACCTACCTCCTTTGTAATCACACCTATATATATATATACAGGTATAATACACCTTGTCATTTCATCATTTTCTCATGTCATTTATTCATTTGTTACTTTTTGTCTTCTCACATATTCCAACCATTCCACTTCATTTTTATAATTTGAATTAAATACTATCGTTTATGTCATAACTTCTATCTGTTGTCATTTAAATATATATGACATTTGCATCATGCAAGTCTGGAAAATAAAACAAAAATTGCAATTTCTTTCTTTCTCTTTCTTCATCTCTTCAACAATGATCTTTTTTCGCTTATGTATTATTTATTTTCACTTATAGTAAATTATTGAGCAAATAAAATTTACTCCTATTTTGTGCCATTTCAAAATTTATGGTACTACATGAAGAAAATGTGAATTGATTTACCAAAGTGCAACAGATAAAGCTATTTATTACAGTTTTATCAACTATTAATCTTGCTTATCAGTTATCACATTCACTATGTTTGCCAATTCTTTTTCAGATCAGTACTAAAATTTTTACTCGATAATTGATTAGATAGGAAAAAGATAACATTGAAGTAGTGGGAATTATGTAATCAACATTTGGCTACTGTCACTGTCATCTTCTCAATTCATCAAACTAACCAATTCAAATTCCTACTTTGAAATCATTTTTTTTTACTTTTTGATAAAAATGATCTGAAGTTTAGCAAAGTATTATACGATTCAAAATAAATTTATCAGAAAACCAGCGGATTTTTTTTTTCTTTTTCGTGAGTTACAAAATGATTCACTCAAAAAAGTGCCAATTACGGTATCGAAAATGATTCACTCTTTTCAGAGAATCAATTTTTCGATGCTCTAAGAAATGAAATGGGTACTAATTTATAACTGTAGAAATTTTTCAATTTGGAAATTAGGAAAAATTTTAACTTTTTATTAAACTCTTTTTTTCATTCACAAACAGTCTATTTTATCATAGTAAATATTAGTTGTCAATAAGAATTGATGAACTTTCTAAAAGTAAAAACTTTTTCAATCATTTATCTCTTACATTATCTAGCTAGGTATATGATAATACAGAAAATATTGAAATTTTAATTCTCTTTTTTTCTTGCAATTTGAAAATGCAAATAATAGCATGCATATGCATGTTTTATTTGTACAATATATTTCAAATGTGAATAACAATTTTCAGTAACAACTGGAATATCTATATATGTGCGCTATAATTAATTGTTGTATTGCGCAGTAAATTGCATGCTAATTGCATGATCCGCAAAAGATTCACAACCGGTTGCACATCACTGATGATAATTTATTTTTAAAAAATGAAAATTCATATTCATAGTATATTATCGATCATATCAATGTAACTCGATGATATAATCATCATACGATGATTTTATCATATGCAAATTATACTGTTTGCTATCAATGTAACATGACATAACGATTACAGAAAATAATTATCCTATGTTTGAATCTTATTCTACTAATACTAAATACTATTGTCTTTTCTTATTCTAATTATGCAAATTAGGTCTTGAGAAATGTAAGGTAGCATATTTTGCAACAGGCAATATCTATTACAAAAGTTTTCTTATTTACCTTTCGTATTTTGTCTACCATACATTCTTTCTTTCAATGATTTCTTTTTCTCATCTCGAGATTAACCTTTTTTTGTCTTAGAAAAAATCCAGAAATCTTTCCTCTATCAATAAACGAAATAAGATGCATGCGAAGGTCATGACCTCGAGGTTGGACATCAATTAACGCTACGGGAAGCCGATACTATGCAGCATTTTCCAACAAATTACCACTTCCAATAAGCAACCAATGTTCATTCAACAATTCATTCCATCACTCTTTGATGTCATGCAATCATTCATGCCTAATCCTTGCAAATAGCGTGCATGCATATAAACGTACACATATACATACATATATCGATGCAATTTACGATTTGCTATTAGATAGGAAGAAATAATTTGAGTAATTTGCGAGCAGAAGATATTCAGCCATTTCAAATTATCCCTTATTATTTCAACGAGAATTTACGACAAGAGATAATTTATAAAGACAGTGCTGATTAGGATTTAATAAATACTTATTTATCAGTTGATAAATAATTAGAAATTGAATTTGTGATGAATATTCGGTCAGAGTATTACTGCTAATAATAATTTAACTTCCTAGTCTAAAGTTGCAAAGAACTAAACTTGTAGGAGAGAGATATATTCTATTGAAGAGGAACTTTTGATTTTAATGCAAAATTTCAAAGCAGATTTTGTCAAAAAATACCACCATCTTTTTGAATATATTTAATGTTCTGTGTATCATTGTAAAACATCCTTTATTTACTCTCGAATAAACTGTAAATAATCAACAACTAACATCATTCTCTTCTATCTTTTTCTCTTCCCCTCTCTCTCTCTCTCTCTCTCTTCCATTTTTCTTCTTCTGCCATAAAATTTTGGCAATAAATATAAAATTTATGGATTTTTCGAGAATTTATGATTTACAATTAACAATACTTCTTTTTTTTTCAATGCTATTATTGAATGAGTGCATTAGATTACGGTAAAAAGATGAAGATGTATTTGAATGTGTATGTATATGTATGTGTATGTCTATTTGACTATTTGTGTCTCTATTTCTATATCGAAATAAAATAAACTTATTGAAGCTTATCAGAAGAATTACGAGGTAATTCTTTCTCTCTCTCTCTCTTTCTTTGTCTATGAAAATTGGAGGAAAAATGCTTTTTCCCTTTTTCAAGTTTTCTTGAAAGTATCTGAAAAATCGATTTTTTTTTTTAAATGGACTAAACAGGAATAAATAAAAGAGTTGAGGGATGAAAGAATGAAATAATTATGATGTAAATATATGAAATTTTAAATTTTACCGATAAAATGGATCGTATCTTTAAAATTGTTAGTAAAAATTAAACGAATAAGACTTAAATACCTATACTATTGTTCCTTTCTTTTTTAACAGATCAGATTTTATAGGCTCTTTTTTCGGCTTCCTTAGGAAACTTTTCTTTTGTATTTTCTCTCGATATTACTACGGTATCTTAGCTTTGGTTTACTGCTTTCACTTTAACAAATCCACAGAATGATGATATAAATTGAATATTCAAAAATAATAAATTGTCTCAAAAGATAGAATGAAACGTATAAATTTAAAGTTTGGCCTATCAAATTTTCAAGATAAAAATATGTGTATAGCATACAGTATAACTACAAGTTTACTTCATTAATTTTAGTGAAAGATGAGAAATACATGCTTGAATGCAATTTAATAATTAAAAAAAAAGTGTGGAGTTGGTGGGAAATGGAAATGGAATAGGAATTTTTGTATTTTTATTTTACAAAAAGCAGAAAATGATGTCATCAAAAAGATTGCAAAAAAGCTGAGCAAATTAATAGTTTTGAATGTTGTGTTAATCAATGATAACAATTCAATTAATTGATAAAATGCAAAATTTCATTCCGTCTCTTTTCCATTTATCATTTATCACAGATGTAGTATTGTAACTTCATTTTAGTTATAAAAAAAAAAAGATTAATTTTTCAACAATCGTCAAAACATATAATAAAATGTTGACTGTAATAAATCTTCCTAGGTCAATCAAATCATTTGAAGGAAAAGAAAATAAAATCTAAAAATGTTTCTATCAATAATAAAAACTTTTAATTGATTGTTGAATGAAAAAAGTGGGAATAAAATTGAGTAAATAAATCTAGTAAATAAAATTATTATTGTAAAAATAAAGAAAAAAATATGGAGATATTTGATAAATCAACAAACTATAACTATTAAAATAGTCTTATTTCATTTATGATTCATCATCATTATCATCCAATGTTATTGGATAAGGAAAATATTTGAATCAAATTTATGACTCTGATTTAATTTGAAATGAAAACAAATGATGATTCTCAATATTTTCTAGGAATTAAATATTTGACAAAAAAGGAATTTTTTTTCTTAGCTGTCAACAATAATAATAACAAGAACAATAATAGTAGTGATAACAGCAGTAATAGTGATAACAAGTTTTATCTGTTATTATTATTATTATTATATCTAATGAAAATACAATGAATCTAGCTGTATCAAGTATCGAAAAAGTGACATATGTATATATATATGGAGACAAAACAGGACAGCATTTGCAGCAAACGGTGTTGACAATGTGGGATAATAATGATAATAGTATAGGGTGTGGCAGCCGAGATTGAAAAGCATTGAATTGTGGCCGTGTATTCATCAAGTAAAAGAGGAGAAAAGGAAGAAAAGAAATGTATTTAAATTATGATGAATGGAATTGAATGGAATTGAATTGAATTGAATAAAATGAAATGAAATGAAATCGATTAAAATAGAAATGAAAAGAAATATTGCGAAAAAAGTGAATGAATGAATGAATGAATGAATGAATGAATGAACGGAATGAATGAAAGAATAAATAAATAAATTAATTAATTAATGAATGGTATGAAATGAATGAATGAGTGAATGAATGAATGAACGAATGAATGAATAAATGAATGCATAACTGAAATATGATGAATAGACAATACATGCATGTATGGGATACAAAGAGTGGAATGCATAATAAGAGGAACAGTGAAACAAAGCATAAATTTAAATTTAACAATGAAAAGCTGCCAAATCAACAATACACATCAGATCGTTATCGACCCGCTGATGATAATGATGATGACGACAATAGTGATGATGATGATGATGATGATGAAGGTGATGATGGTGGTGTTAGGATAGAAATAACAAGCTGATAATACACAATGCTTCTACAGAGTATCATTTTAAATGATCTCTCATTTTTCCTATGTCTATATGTATATGTGTAAACAAGTTTTCTCAAAATCAACATTCTATTGTTGTCGTTGTCGTTGTCGTTGTCGTTGTTGTTGTTGTTGTTGTTGTTGTTATTGTTGCTGTTATTATTATTGTTATTGTTATTGTTGTCAATTGTCAATCGAATGTAAACATGAGAATCAATATGTATAGTTGATAATGATGAAGATTATTACTTAATCAATAACAATATTATTTCACACATAATAAAAAAATTATTGATTTTATTTGCAAAAGAAAATCGAACTTTTATATCTAATAAATGATGATAAGAATAATTTACTTATTTATAATAAATTGCATACATGATCAAGCTAGATCCAATCTCAAAATCAATATGTTAAATCAGAAAAAAAATGATAAGATAAATGATTCCAATTTTTAATTCTATTTTTATCTTTTTTTTATTTTTTTGATTTTCGAATGTTTTGAAATTTCGATTTCAAATTGGATACCTACATCCTTATTTCTATTGCAATTTAATCTCCTATCTAATTAAAAATAAACCTTATATAGAAAAAACATTGAAATTTTATATGAAATCCTTCATATTCTTCGTATATGCATCTGCTGAATGTATAATTACAATTAGATAATTATAGCATATTAGTCTTTATAGCTAATATGTTAAGTTTTAATTCCAAATTGCAATATTTTTGTATAATTTCTCTCATTTTAATTTTGTCATTTTCATTTAAAAACGAGACTATTCCTTTCACATATAATTAATCATCGAAAAAAAAAAAACATTTTGATCAATTCTACAATCATTTTAATCAATTCTACGATCATTTTAATCAATTCTACAATTCTCATTTTTTTTTTTCATCAATTCACATTTCTCATCATTTTCATCCACTTCTACAATTCTCGTAGTTTGCATCACTTCACATTTCTCGTCATTTCCATCATTCTCATTTTCATCAGTTCTGCGATTCTCGTCATTCTCATCAATTCTGCGATTCTCGTCATTCTCATCAGGTCTGTGATTCTCGTCACCTTCATTCATTTATAATTATTAATATTTCTTTTTTTTGCTATTATAATTTATTTAGATATTTATAATTAGTTGGAAAAAAAGAAAGCGAGCATAATATTTAATTTAATATCTCATTTTAATAATTAAAATGGGATATAATATTAATTTAAGTATCTCTTTTTTTATATTAAAAATTAAATTCGATGGATGGATAATTCGAATTCACTCAAATCACCATCATACACCAAACATAAAAATGAGGCAAATCATCCTTTTCAATTCTTTCCCTATCTGTTTAGACGATGTAATGGATTTATTAATATCTTGTGAGTGAATGAATGAATGAATGAATGAATGTAAGTATATTTATTATAAAGATGTTTAGTCGATAATCCGTTACTGATTGAAATAGGGAAAAAGCAGAATTATAGGCATAGTTGTAGTTGTCGTCAGGCCGCAAGCCGACAAATATATGTCGCAGAAGCTCTAAGCTCTTCGATACTACGACATCCTCAAAGACCCATCTGTTCGTCTTCTCAAATCTCAGAATCTCTTAATTACATTAGTAAGTATTGTTCGAATAGCCAAACGACGGCGAAACAACACTTTTAAAACAACTTTCATTTTATGGTCATTTTAGAAATTAGTTCATTTCAAAAACAAAAAGAAATTTAAATTTGTATGACAAAATGAAAAATGTAAGATATTCCAGGAATTAACTCTTATACCATATTTACCTGGACGGTATTTAAATTTAAATTAATGGAGTAACCTGAATTCATCCTCATAGGAATATATAATTTTTTGATGGTTTTTAAAAATAACTCCTAATAATTTTGAATGATTGCTTAAATTCCAATATTTTATAAATGATAAAATGATAATGAAATTTAAAGAAATAAATAAAAATTGATATATATATAAATACATATATATACATAAATGTATTTGTTGTTGGAGAAATCATTTTGACATCATAATCATTTCCTTATATTTGTCATTAAAATTACTTCTAATTTCTCATGGATAATATGATAATGATGATGCTGATGATAATATTTTCAAGGATAAAAAAAAATTGATGTAAACAGTAGCTGATGATTATAGTAATTGTATTCAATTTTAGGATATTTTTAAGCATCATTGAATTTGATTAAAAGCACAATTGATAGAGCAATAAGTAATCATAACAGGAAGATTTTGAAAAGGTGGAAATACGGCTCGATGAGCACAAATCATTTCTAAAATGTCCTACCTTTTCATCATTATATTGTTATTTGAGTAAGAATATAAGAAGGAATTAATATAAGGGATTGGCATTAAAATTTTAAAATAATCTCAATATTAAATATGTTGAATTTGTACTCAACTCATGAAAATTCTTTAACAGTACTTTATCATATTTATAGGTCATTTTGAAGTACATCATCTTTTGTCAGTAATAATTTATCATACTTTATCAATAACAATGTGTCATAATATTATTTTCTGATCTATTATTTGTTATCAGTAATAATTTATCGTATTTTTATCAAGAAGAATTTGCTATACATTTTGATAGCTATTTACAGTAATGTTAAAATTGAAAAATATATTTTATTGATTCGATATAATATTTTGTTGAAATTCTATCGAATTTTATTTCCCATCTCTTAGTAATTAATCCTTTAAACACAATGATACATGCAGATATTATTAGATACTAACTAAAAGATCCGTTGCTATGGTAGAGAATTGCTTTCAACATTCATAATATTTAATAATATACATAAATTCAATTCGTTCGAAATAAATAAAAAAGATATCTATTATATGTAAATCATGAAAGTCATCGAATTGAAAATAAATATTGGAATAGATAAGAAAGAAGCCATAATTTACAATTATATTTAGTAATTAAGTAATCTTGAAATATCTCTTCATTTTATCAAAACTTTAAGATTTTTGATTACGATATCATACATTTATATCTTGTACAATTGAACTTTATGATAAACAACAATAAATGATCAATCAACACAACATTAATGATTATTATTGATCGTCATTATTTTAATGATATTGTTCAAATCGTTTTTTTTGGCATGAGGTCTAAAAAAAATGAATTTGTAAAATTTTAAAAAATTCATAAAGTTTAATCATTTAATCTTTTTTATTTATATACATATTTTTATTTTAGATTAAAATGCTTTTTTTATCACTAATGAATCTTAAATGTTTAATTCCTGTCCTTACATCCTGCAACTGATTATTGATATGATCTATTCTAATTAGCATAATATGAAATATAAGTGTAGTTCATTCTAATTAGCATAGTTTGTTTTGTTGAAATATTTGGTTCAGAATAACTAATTAATGTAATTAGCGCCCAATGACAACTGATTTAACTCTTCAAAGATAAGCGACGACAATAGTTGTTGTTTATTATTTTGTTCATCTTGTCCGTTCTCGTGATCTATTCGAGAAAAATTTCATCCCTTTATAATCACCAACCCTAATGAGGTGCTAGCAGCATTTCCTATTTCCGTCAACCGCCATTCCTTCCGTTTTCCTTTTTAGCATCAAAGGGATCCGGTTCATTTGATGGTGGTTTTATTTTTTCCTGAATTTCTGATATCCCGCCAACGTTTATTAATTGCCTTAGTCTTTTAGATTAGCGGGGACATGATAACTTTTGATCTTAAATTTATATGATATTAAATTAAAGCATAGTATCTGAAATAGGAAATGAATTATGGGAAATTAGTGATAGATATGCCTGAAGAAGGAATTAAATTAGGTCTCGGATATTAATTTACATTTTCAATTCATATTTTCAGCATCAGAGATTCTGACTAAATAATACTTCATTTATTTGAAACAAAGGAAAAGAAGAACACGTAATAGACGTTTATGTCAATTCTATCAATATTTAAACGGATAATTCATGTAATGAGGACTGTATAAAAAGATAAACGTATGAAAGGTTGACAAAAAACGTATAAGAATCTAAAAGGGATGGGATGTATAAATTTGATTATCATTGTTAGTAACCCATCGATAGTCCATCATTGATAACATATTATGCAAATGAGCACCTGAATTGCATCACTCTCAACCGGATGTGTTGCTTACATTCGTAGTAGTAAATTTTGTTGCATCGCTAAAAAATTTAGCAAAAATTATTCGCAATCAATTATGTTATAATACATATTTTGCTTCTCATTTTTAGATTTCAAACATTAGCATAATCTTATTTATTCCTAATTTTAAATTCCCGACGATACAACGATTGATAACAGTGCAGAATTCTCGAATTATTTTAATTCGATATACAACATTTCTTCTTATCAGTTTCAATTTTGCTTTGTCCAATATCATTTCAGAATTGTTGAATATT